>JARBWK010000008.1:14373115-14395483 GCA_030556195.1 Anolis apletophallus
CACACTATTTAAGAGCCCTGTTATTCCACCTCGGGGCCTCCAGCCCAGTGTCGATTGATACTGCCCACTTCTGCGGTGCTCCCGTTGTCCTCTGCTGTGGTATGTTACTTCTACCAGCCTCTATATACAGTGTTAGCTTGTTATAATGTTATTTTTTCCATCCCCCATGCTGTTTCCCTTTTGTAGATAGCTTTTGTTGTAATTATAGTGGAATTGCTCGATGATATTTGCAGTTTTGTCACTCTATACTATTATAACTCTAGTGCCATGACTTCGTGAGGACGCTCACGCGATTACGTCATTCAGGCCCCGCCCCTGGCCCTGAGGAAGCCCCTACGGGGGTGAAACGAAGGCGCGCAAGACCCTTTCGTTGGCCCTTGGACGCTCCCTCCCACCCGGACATTACATCTGTGAGACCGTGCCAATTATTATTTCCATTTGTGAACTGTGTGAACTTTGTGGGTTGGGACAGCGTCGGGGACCCGGGCCTGCTGCTATCATCATTGCCTCTCCTCGCCGGAGCCTGGGCGTCTTAGCTCGCCGTTTCCATCAGCGAGCTCACCGCCATTATTATTTTCATTGTGCTTTGTACTGGTACTTACCATGCTATGTATTCATGATGCTTATATGATCTCTCCATGACCATGTTTCGTGCTTAAGATGTTGTGACACAATATATATGTATTTATACTCATTTACTGTTACTTTATTTGTCGCATAACGTTTCATATAGCCTGGTGCTATCTCCCCCCCCCATTGCATTGCTGATTTATGTGGAACAGCCTTTCTCTTTTACTCATTCTTGCACGGTCTAGGGCCTGAGTACCTGAGGGACCGCCTTACCCCGTATATTCCCCCGAGATCACTGCGCTCGGAAGAGCAAAACTTGCTAGTTATTCCATCACCCCGCTCCTGTCACTTGTCCAGCACAAGACAGCAGGCCTTTTCAGTTGTGGCTCCCATGACTTGGAATTCGTTGCCTAGTCACGCTCGGGCGATTCACGAACTCGGCCCCTTTCGCGGGCCTGTAAGACTGCCCTCTTCAGACTAGCGTTCGCTAGCCTGAATGAAGATGCACATCAGCGTCCGAGCTAAGATCCAAAATCTGTGACCTTTGGCTATTGATTATGTACTCTGTGTTTTTACTGAATTTTACTGTATGTTTTATTGTGTATTTTATTGCTATTGTGATCCGCCCCGAGCCTGCAGGGAGGAGCGGAATATAAGACCAAATAATAAATAAATAAATGAGGTTCTGGGTAGGAAGTTACACTCAGTTCTATCATTGGTGGGATGCAAGGGGCTGTTTGATTATAGGTGAACTATAAATCCCAGCAACTACAATTCCCAAATGTCAAGATCTATTTCCCCCAAACTCCACCAGTGTTCACATTTGGGTATATTGAGGATTAGTATCAAGTGTGGCCCAGATTCATCATTGTTGAGTCTATAGTGCTCTCAATGTAGGTGAACTACAACTCCCAAACTCAAGGGCAATGCTCACCAAACACTTTCAGTATTTGCTGTTGGTCATGGGAGTTTTTTGTGCCAAGTTTGGTTCAATTCCATTGTTGGTGAGTTCAGAATGCTCTATGATTGTAGGTGAACTATAAATCCCAGCAACTACAACTCCCAAATGTCAAGATCTATTTTCCCCAAACTCCACCAGTGTTCACATTTGGGTATATTGAGGATTAGTATCAAGTGTGGCCCAGATTCATCATTGTTGAGTCTATAGTGCTCTCAATGTAGGTGAACTACAACTCCCAAACTCAAGGGCAATGCTCACCAAACACTTCCAGTATTTGCTGTTGGTCATGGGAGTTTTTTGTGCCAAGTTTGGTTCAATTCCATTGTTGGTGAGTTCAGAATGCTCTTTGATTGTGCGTAAACTATAAATCCCAGCAATTTCCAAATGGCAAAATCAACCCCCCCCCCTCAAAAATAGAGTTATGAAGTAGCAATGAAAATAATGGTTAGGGGTCACCACATCATGAGGAACTGTATTAAGGGGTCGCAGCATTAGGAAGGTTGAGAAACACTGATATAGAGCAAGGCCTGGGCCAGCTTGGGCCCTCCAGGTGTTTTGGACTGGATGTTAGGAATTGTGGGAGTTGAAGTCCAAAACACCTGGAGGGCCCAAGTGGGGCCAGGCCTGCTCTATGTAATCCTAAATTATTATTAGCCAGTGAGGGTGCTTCTAATTGAATAACACAGGGGTCCTCTGGAGACACAACGGTGCTGGGCAGGCAGGTGTAAAGACTCACCCAGTTAGCTAGGCCGAAGCCTGTGAGGTCGGCCTATGTAAACGATCTGGCATCCATTTTAAGAAGGGATAGTCAGGAAAAGGGGAGTGGTGAGCCTCCTTCCAACATTGTGATTCAGGATAGAAAACAAATAACAACATAACATTGTTTGAGTCCACAGTGCTCTCCGGGTGTAAGTGAACTACAACTTCCAAACTCAAGGTCAATTCCCAAGCAAACCCTTTCAGTACTTTCTGTTGGTAATGAGAGTTCAATATGCCAAGTTTGGTTTAATTCCATTGTACAAATGTAGAAGGAGGAGGCAGCGGTATGGTATGAAGGAATTTGGTGAAGATCTATATATATAAAAAGGGAATGGTCGTGCAACGGGGCAAATGGACAGGAAAACTATAAGCCCCAGAAGTACAACCCCCCCCCAACGCATTACAACATACCACGAGGTACCTGGAGGGCACAAAAAACCCGACCTAGAGACCTCGCAAAGACCCCAAGGATCACCCCCCCCAAACACCGCCAACGGGACCTGGCGTTGCGGCGCTTAGGGAATAGCAGTGCCCTCCCTCCCCCACGAAGGGAGGACAGAGGGAGAACAATGCCACCGGCCCTCTAATCCCACCCTCCAAAACACCCCAACCCCTCTCCCTCCATCCTCGCTCACCGGCTGCTGGGGCCCTTCTCTACGATGACACCATCACCGCCTCCCAACCACTCCTGGACCCGGGCCCGTGCGGCCGCCGCCGCCGCCCTCACCTCCTCCGCTGCCTTCTCAACCTCCTTCGCCGCCTCCACGCCGCTCCCGGACCCGACCAGCACGGCCGACGCCATGCCCCCTCCACCGCTTCCGGCGCTCCTGAAGCCGGCCCGCGCCCGTTTATGTTTCACCCCACGCCGCCTCCCGCGCGGCCCAGGTCCCAAACAGGCTACCCGGCGGCAGACGGAGGCGACGACGCGGCCCGGATCCGGCAACGAATGGGAGCCAGCGGAAGAGCCCACGGAGACGACGGAGGAGGAGGCCACGGCGGCGCCCGCATGACCCGCCACCAGGAACGACTGAAACACGGCAAGGGAGAAGGGCACGGCCACGGGACAACAATTCCCAGAAGGCTCCGCACGGCTCACTGGGAAGGAGGGCGGAGACAGGGCATGAAAAAAAAGGGGCCGCGTGGGGCCTTCTGGGAAATGTAGTCCCCTGCCCGACCCGCCTCCTCCGCCATCTACAAGCCCCTTCTGAGAGCAGCTTGGGCCGAGAGGAGGGCGGGCCGAGGCCATCCCGGCAGAGACGGGAGGGAAGCTTCCCTTTTCCCGGGCCCCTCTTTCTCTTTCTCCCTGTTCACGGCCATCTCGCACCGCCTCCTCACTTGATTGAAAAAAAGGAGGGCAGAGAGGCGAAGAAAGAGACGGAGGAACCCCTTCCGCGCATACATGCTCAACGGGAGGGCACCTCTCTCTCCTCCTCCAGGATAAAATAGAACGATAGAAAGGGAGAGGAAAGGAAGATAAAAGGAGGGAAGGAAGGAAGGAGGAGAGAGGAAGAAAGAAAAGGATGGATGGAAGGAGGAAGGTGGTAAGGAAGAAAGGAAAAAGCCACAGCGAAGCGTGGCCGGGTCAGCTAGTGGAGGTCTAAAACAAAAGACAGCAAAACCCAGAAGAAAGCTTCAATTACACTCATATTCCCAAGGCAAATGTAATGTAGGACAAATAAGTTGGAAGAACTAGGCTGGAAGGAACACTTTCAGCTGCTGATGCTTTTATGTGTGTGTGTGTATGTGTATACATTTTAAAAATCAGAAGACTGCTCTTTTCCTATTTGGGAAATTGTGTGTGTGCACATGCACACACATTTTCCCAAATAGGAAAAGATCACTCTTCTGATGTTTTATACACAGAGAGAGAGAAATATGAAAGCATGTGTATATGTACACACACACCATTTCCAAAATAGGAAAACTGCATCCTTCTGTTTTTTTAAAAGACGAAATAGCATGATAGTTTCTGCACATAAAAGATTACAATATGAACACTCTGTGTTCTCAGAGTCCATCCCCCATCCCCCATAAAGGATGTTTTCCCTTAAAAGGATGCTATTTCGAGTATCCCACCCTGAGTTTTAACGTTTTATATATGTGCTTGCGCCCGTCCTGTCTTTGTGATTTTAGATATCTAGTTGTATATTGTTTTTATTTATATCGATGTATCTTATTGTGTTCATTGCTGGTGTTTTGATTTTATTTTATTGTAATTTGTTGTTTGGGCTTGGCCTCGTGTGAGCCACCCTGAGGCCCCATTGGGGAGATGGGGCAGGGTATAAATAAAGTTTATTGTTATTATTTAGTTCACGATGATCTTCAGTTGTCTATTGAATTTATTTGAGTATCTATATGCTGTAGGAGAGTTTGTGCCAGATCTTTCCTCTTGTGCATTTGAAGAATGAAGGAGTGCAATTTTAAGAGACTACTTCTGCATTCTGGCACTTTAGAAGAAAGTTCCGAATATTTGCATTAAGTCTTATTGGGACAACAGCATGATATTCTGGCCAAAGGTTTAGCACAGCTGGTAAATCATCAGCAACTGTAAGATCTATCAACCGAAAGGTTGCAAGTTCAAAGCCCCGGGTCGGCGTGAGTGACAGAATGTCAGCCCTGTTCACTGTTTACCTAAGCAGTTCGAAAACAGCTTTAGCTGTAATAAGAGAAATTAGGTACCACTAAAAGCAGGGGAGGTGTTTTACAACACCACAAAGAAAAAGAAGATCTGAAAATGCAGGAATGAGGAAGTCCTGACGGCCCTTAAGACGCCCTAGCCTGTCAGCCTGTCTACTGTCCATCGACCTTGGATCTTGTGTACGTTGTAGTGCTTTTATTAGGCATGGTTTAGAACCCAAAAATAGGAAATCGAAAATCTAATTGGGGGGGATTTTTTTATTAGTAATAGAAAGACTTACAAAAAATTTCCAAAAATTTCTAAAATGTAACGTAATTACTAACGACATTTGTTAGTAGTTCGTATGCCAGCGCATGCGCATTCCAGATGGTTTTGGCCTACAACTCCCAGAAATCCTAACAGCTGGTAAATTGGCTGGGATTTCTGGGAGTTGTAGGCCAAAATTTGAATAAATCACACTTAATCCTAGATGGGACTCTCCAAATAGGAAGGAGGGAGGGAAGGAGGGAGGGGGGTATGCTCTTCAGGGAAGCAGCAAAAAAGAGGAGGAGCCCCCCCCTCGCTCCTCGCTGCCTCTCTCTCACCCGATCCTGAGGGAGCGAGGGCCCAAGTTTGCCCAGGCTGAGAGGAAAAGAAAGAGGCCTGAGGCTGTGAGGAATGGTGTGAGTTGAAGTCCAAAACACCTGGAGGGCTGAAGTTGGCCCGTGCGATGGGGCAAGACAGAGCAACGGGGAAGAGAAGGGAGGGGGGAGAAGCCACCAGGAAAGAGGAGGGGGCAGAGAAGCATGTGAGAGAGTGCAGGGAGAGAAAGGAGGAGAAGCGTGTGTGTGTGTGTGTGTGTGTGTGTGAAGTTGGCCCGTGCGGTGGGGCAAGACAGAGCAACGGGGAAGAGAAGGGAGGGGGGGGGAGAAGCCACCAGGAAAGAGGAGGGGGCAGAGAAGCATGTGAGAGAGTGCAGGGAGAGAAAGGAGGAGAAGCGTGTGTGTGTGTGTGTGAAGTTGGCCCGTGCGGTGGGGCAAGACAGAGCAACGGGGAAGAGAAGGGAGGGGGGGAGAAGCCACCAGGAAAGAGGAGGGGCAGAGAAGCATGTGAGAGAGTGCAGGGAGAGAAAGGAGGAGAAGCGTAATGATCGTAAGAATTACGATCATTACGCAAATTGTTGGCCTCAAGGACCATAAAAGAAAGTCTACTTCCTGGTTAGCTGCCCTCAAGGACCATGATCTACTTCCTGCGTGATAAACTAGAAAGTCCCATTACATACGAATCACTTACGATTTCTTTTAATTTTCATAACTTTTTTCTCATGCCTAGCTTTTATCTATGCTTTTAGGATGTTTTTAGTATGTTTTTAGAGTGTATAATGTTTTTTTAATTATGTTTTTTATATGACTTGTTGTGAGCCGCCCTGAGCCACCCGGGAGTGGCGGCCTTGAAGTCTAACTAATAAATAGGGCAGTGATTCTCAACCTGTGGGTCCCCAGATGTTTTGGCCTTCAACTCCCAGAAATCCTAACAGCTGGTAAATTGGCTGGGATTTCTGGCAGTTGTAGGCCAAAACACCTAGGGCAGGGCTGCCCAGGAAGTCGATCGCGATCGACCAGTCGATCCCGGGACCAAAGGAGGTCGATCTCAGCCGGATCTCTTCTCAGAGGGGGCGGAGCCAGGCCGCCCCAAGCCCCGCCCCCTCTCCGGCTTCGGCACTCCCAGCAGCTGCTCCAGGTTTGAGGAGGCCAGGGGCAAGGCAGCCTTGTGCTAGCTATGTCACTACTGGCTTGGCATTGCCATCTTCAAACCTGGAGAAGCTGCTGGGAGCTCCAAAGCCAGAGGGGAGGAGGCGGGGCTTGGTGCGGCCTGGCTCCGCCCCCTGGCTTCCACTCTACCAGCAGCTTCTCCAGGCTTGAGGATGGCAATGCCAAGCCAGCCTTGTGCTAGCTATGCCACCACTGGCTTGGCATTGCCATCCTCAAGCCTGGAGAAGCTGCTGGGAGCCCAAAGCCAGAGGGGGAGGGGGAGGGGCTTGGCATGGCCTGGCTCCGCCCACCTGTGGCTTCTGCTCTACCAGCAGCTTCTCCAGGCTTGATGGCAATGCCAAGCCAGCCTTGTGCTAGCTATGTCACCACTGGCTTGGCATTGCCACCCTCAAGCCTGGAGAAGCTGCTGGGAGCTCCAAAGCCAGAGGGAGAGGGGGAAGGGCTTGGCATGGCCTGGCTCCATCCCCTCTGGCAAAGCCCCACCTCGCCCCCTCCCCTCCCCAGCCTTGAGGAGGTAGGTAGATCTTTCTGTCTTGGTTTTAATATAAGTAGTTCGCATGCTGAAAAAGTGTGGGCACCCCTGACCTAGGGCCCCACAAGTTGAGAACCACTGTCATAGAGGATGGAGCGACAGCACCCCCTGTGGACTCAAGCCCAACTGTCCCTGGCATCAAAACAACACCTCCTTCTGTTCTGTTTGTCTGTGTACTGTCTATACAAACGGCATTGAATGTTTTCCGTGTATGTGTCCGCCCTGAGTCCCCTAGTGTTATTATATTCATTATATGCTGTTACATTTAGTACCTGGTATCCAGTGTGCGCCATTTACATTCCCCACACTATTTATTTCTTGTGGTTTTTCTTTTGCAGAAACACAAGCACTTTGGTTGTGTCCGACACACTTATATTTTGGGTTTTTATCCAATGGAAAGAACAATGGCATCCATTATTTTGTTATTATTTTCAGTAATGAGAGAACCGCTGCTTGTTATATAACAATCAATGTTTTTATTAATGAATATGGTGAAGTTTTAGCTATCCACCAAAGATGTGTAAAAAATTGCAGAAAATAAAAATAAATAAAGCTGGTTTTAGATCAGTCTCGCTTTACCATCTCTGTTCAGGATGCAACATTTATAAACACACAAAAATGTCATTGAAGTCTTAAAGTAATCTACCGATATTCAAAGTACAACTTTCATGACAAAAGTAATGATAACTGAAACTGATTTGGTTTTTTTAACTTTACCGACTTGAATATTCAAATACAGTGTCTTGTTTCACACAAATACTTCCCTCTTATCATGATGGGTAACAGTGATGACATATTGTTGGCTTTTTGACATAAGGCACTATGATATGAATATGCCATACACTTGCCTTATGTCAGAGATCTGCTGCGGACCAGTGACTTCGATCAATCAAATGCAGAAAAAAGGTATTGTTTCAGGATACAGTGCATTTCCGATGGACACCATGTGAAGTCTTTCAGCAAACAGTTTGAAATGCAAGCCTATATGTAATAACATAAGCTTTTTGTCATGCTGCATCTTTGCGACAGTCACTGGGGAATAATAGACTAGCTACCCATCACACAGTCCAATACACATACATTCTCATCACCATTTGGCTCTTCTCTATTGCCATCTGTGCTCTGCAGGCAAAGATTACCCCGTAACTTTATTCAAGTTCTTCTACAAAAGTGTGCGTGTTCACAGCAATCATTCAGCTTCGCCTTCCTTTTGTATGGCACCTGTAAACAGGAGAAGAAGAAGAAAAAGAGCAGACATAAAGATCTCTGTATAGTAAATTGACTCACACTCATTTCTACATTTGCCCCATCAAACCGATGTGTAATCGGAAGACCAGGTCTCCACTGTCAGCAAAACCGCTTTTTTCCACCTGCGGAAAGCTAGGCGTCTGGCCCCCTACCTATCCAGAGATGACCTGGCCACGGTGCTCCAAGCCACGGTCATCTCGAGACTGGACTACTGTAACACCCTTTACATTGGCCTACCCTTGTCAGTGATCCGGAAACTTAAGCTCGTCCAGAATGCCGCTGCTCGACTTCTCACTGGGGCTCCAGTGAGATGTCATATAACACCAATTCTCCAGCAGCTCCACTGGCTTCCGGTCAAGCACCGGATCACCTTCAAGGTGATGGTGTTAACTTTCAAGGCCTTGCATGGTCTTGTACAATTCTGGTCTCCGCACCTTAAGAAGGATATAACGGAACTGGAAAAGGTACAGAAAAGAGCAACAAGAATGATCCAAGGGATGGAGCAGCTCCCTTATGAAACCAGGTTGCAACGCCTTGGTCTTTTCAGCCTTGAAAGACGGCGTTTAAGAGGTGACTTGATCGAAGTGTATAAAATCATGCATGGGATAGAAAAGGTGAATAAAGAAAAATTATTTATAAAGGGAAATATTTCTTCACCCAGAGGGTCATTGGGTTATGGAACTCACTTCCAGAAGAGGTTGTGACAGCTGTCAGCCTGAACAACTTCAAGGCAGGATTAGACAGATTCATGGATATCAAGTGTATCGATAGTTACTGAAAAGGACATTCAAGTGCCACCTCGGAGTTGGTTGAGGTAGGCAGGATTTCCCCGGGTACTGGTTGTGGGGGGTCGGGAGCAGGTCAGGGTTTTGCCCTCCCTTCTGCTCGAGATCCCCGTGTACAACTGGTGGGCCACTGTGTGATACAGAATGCTGGACTAGATGGGCTGAGGTCCGATTCAGCATGGCTCTTCTTATGTTCTTATGTTCTTATGGTCTGGGGCCGATGTATCTGAAAAACCGTCTCTTCCCCTACCAACCCCAGAGGTCACTTCGTTCTGAACAACTGAACCTCCTTTAACTGAACTGAACTTTATTATTTATGAGTCGCCCTCCACGTTTGTGCTCCGGGCGACTTACACAACTAGCGATTAAAGTATTAAAAATATTAAAATATTAAATGGTTAAAATACGAAAATATCGGACTCGGTGAATTCTGAGTCGCTGGTTCCGTGTTATGCGTAGGCTTTCCTGAATAGCCATGTCTTAAGTGCCGCCAAGAACTGGGGCAGGTCGAGGGAGGCTCTTTGGTCTGGCGGCAGAGAGTTCCACAGGACGGGGGCTGCAACAGAGAAGGATCTCTGTCTCGTGGACTCCAAATGAGCCTCTCTCGGACCCGGGACACGGAGGAGGTTCTCGTTTGCTGGCCGTGGTGCTCTTGGGTGGGCAGGTAGGATCAAGCGGTCTTTTAAGTATGAAGGGCCCCGGCCCCGCAGGGCCTTGAAAGTCAAGGTCAGGGTCTTATAGAGGACTCTGTATTCGACCGGCAGCCAGTGCAAACGCTGCAGGGATGGTGTGATGTGGCAACTCATTGGTGTTTTTGTGAGGAGCCTGGCGGTAGCATTCTCCACGATCTGGATCTTGCGGGTTAGTGACAGAGGCAGACCCACATATAAGGCATTGCAGTAATCCAGCCTTGATGTAACCGTGGCATGGATTACTGTAGCTAACGCCTCCGTTAGAAGGTAGGGCGCCAGTTGCCTCGCTTGGCGTAGGTGGAAGAACGCCCTTTTGCTCGTGGAGGCAATCTGGGCCTCCCATCGACATCTTAGAGTCCAGGATGACACCGAGGCTCTTCACCGAGGGGGATGGGGTCAGCGGTTCCCCTTCGAAGGGGGGCAATGAGTAGACTGGTTCTAATGGACGGCCCGGCCATAAGATCTCCGTCTTTGCTGGGTTTATTTTCAGTTTATGGGCCCGGAGCCATCTCGTCACTGCTTCTAGGCATTGGGTGAAATTTTCCAGCACCGAGGTTACTCCGGGTTCCAACTTTAAGAGGAGCTGAGTGTTGTCGGCATACTGGTAGCATCCTAGTCCAAAGCTCCAGGCTAGACCAGCGAGAGGCCGGACATAGATGTTGAACAGCATTGGTGACAGTATGGCACCTTGGGGTACTCTGCACTCAAGGAAAGATTTCCCAGATGTTTGGCCCAGCCATTCTACTCGCTGGCTACGTCCACGCAGGAACGAGTTGAACCAGGTTAGGGCTGATCCTTGGATCCCTATGGCGGCAAGTTGTTGTAGCAGTAGATCGTGGTCTACCGTGTCAAATGCGGCGGTGAGATCCAGCAGCACCAGAACTACTGAGCCTCCCTTGTCTAGTTGACGGCAGATGTCATCCGAGTGCCGACCTTCAAAGCAATTCATCTCACATCGACTCGCCGCAGAGCCTTTTCTGTAGTAGTGCCGTCAATCTCGAATACCCTTCCAAGTGATGTGCGAGCCATGCAGGACCTACTCTCTTTCCGCAATGCCTGCAAGACTTACCTTTTCCGGCTAGCCTTTGATTGCTAAGCTGGAAAACCTTCTTTTAGTCTAGTTTTAATATGTTGTTTTTACCTTTGTTGTGCTTTTACATTATTGTGAGCCGCTCCGAGCCCTCGGGGAGTGGCGGCCTACAAGTCTAAATAATAAATAAATAAATAAATAAAATCTGTAGGAATGTTTGGTATCTATAGCAGAATAGACTGTGGCGTACCCAGTGCCATGTATGAGCTAATGGTAGGAAACTGGAAATATGCAAAATACTCAGATAAGATTTTAAAAGGTAAAAACCTACTTTTATTATTGATGAGTCTCAGAAAAAAGAGTAGATAGACAAAAGAAAATTACCCAACGTTGATAGAAAAGTCCTGAATGTTACTCTCCTGTCTTATGTGTCTTGAGGTAGAGGTAAGCCTTACGATGCACTTTTCCTCAATAATAAGAATGGGGAAATGATGTCTTCATGCAAGCAGGAAGCAAAACACTGAGTTACAGACATAGGAAACAGAGGTGAAAACAAAACAGCAGGCATGAACTGCAGTTCCTAATTGCCAGCTGTTCGATTTCTGGGAGTTGAAGGCCAAAACATCTGGGGACCCACAGTCTGAGAACCACTGCTCTAGATACTTCTGGAAGTGTACTGATCCTTCTTCTTTTCCAACAGAACGTCACCAACATTTGAGTGGTATGCAGAATACAAAGGCCAGGATCCACTTGAATGACACTGCTAATGCAACAGACCATAGCACAAATGCTATGCTGGCTTCCTAGCTTTCATGAGGCATCTAAGAGTGTCTTGTGTGAACTGTGTGGTGGCAGCAGCTAATGAAGTGAAATTTGTGGATATATTCCAATTCAGTAGTTTAGCTGTCCTCTCCGTTGGCGCCCCCTTGTCGTGGGGGAGAGGCTTGCGTACCCTAATGAAGTTGTGAGCTATGCTGGCGGTGGCATAATAGCCACTGGTAGGGCTTCCCATGCCAGATAGGTCACAACCGAAGGGTCTGACAAAGAGCGTCAAAGCAACCATCCTAAGAGAAGGAAAACTCTGATTTCAAACCCAGGCAGATGGTGCTCGTCTAACCCGGTAAGGTCAACCATCTAAGGGAAGGAAACTCTAATCAAACCTACGACTTGAGGACCTTGCTGCCACCGTCCAAGCTTGCTAGGCTATGGCAGACGAACCTTTGGTTTAAAGGGTGAGGGCAGTTCTGTGCACGCTGCGCTCCACCAAAAATATCCATTGCACAGGCTCAAAGGACACGTCCAACGTCATCAACATGCTTGTAGAAAGCGTGGGATGAGTCCTTCCTAAGAATCTTCGTTTGAGAAGTAATGCCAGAGAGAGTTTCTCTGCCTAGTCTTTGTACTTTCCTTTATAATTTCCTCATTCAATGAAAATGTTGGTTTATAACGTAATACTGGATGCTGAAACTTAGTTCTGAAAGAGACACTTACTTTAAGGTAAGGAATTAACAAGAATTTAGATGGTGAACACATTCCTGACACAAAACTCACTGGGAAGGCCCTGAGCTAATCGACATCTGCCTCACTTACACCCCAAAAGGAGTTAGGAAGATATAATAACTGTATATCACATATAGGGAAGACTGTTAATATGTAAGTGCAGCATCCATACCTGCGGGAGAAAGCACTAATGCTTGTAGGATGTCAGAGAGGGAGATGATACCAACAATACTATCGGCTTCATTCACTACCACCAACCGATGAACCTGCAAACGCAGAAGAGACAACAGAAGAGTTTTTCAGCAAGCAAAAGAAACCTACTCCCAACCTGCACATAACTTAAAAAATAACAACCACATATTTGAGAAGGAAGGTAATTCCTGAAAATTAAAATATTCAGGCATCTTTATTATTATTATTATTTCTAAAAACTCATTTTTTTGCAAATTACAAAAAGAAAAACACTGCCAGGGTCCATTTTTCCATGAATGCAACTCAAATTTGGAACATTTAGTGTTAGACCAATATGTTACTGGAAAAATTCAGATCCTCCTCCTGCTGTTCCTCAGTGTTCGCCCTATTCATTCATATATACTTTAGATGGAGGGCCTGTAATTGAAAAGCCTATCTGTCTCGTCTAGTTGGAACAGGTACACGTTGCACGGAATTAGGAAACGTTCCATGAAAAGAGTATTGTTGAAATCCTAACAAGGTGTTACAAGACATCAAAGTTCAGTTCAGAGAGAAAGAGAGAGATGGAAAGATTTGAGAGCATAAGTGACGTTGCCTTCATTGTGTTGCCAGAGCAGAATGTAAAGTTCGACAGAAAAGATTCCTGCTCATAAATACATTCAAGTGGAAAGTTCTTGTTAAAAATAGATAGTGTCCGTAAGCCAAATACTGGAACACAATCTACAAGGAACGCATTGAAACCAACAAGTCTATTTTTATTATAAGAATGAAACGGAATATTACTCATTTCATATATAATTAATTCAAGCATATTTAGAATCTGAATAACCCAATTAGGGCTACTTCTTTACAATTTATGCACTGCAATCCAGGGAGCTATTTTAGTTACATTTTTTGATGGCTTGTGTTTGCAAAGCAGGACTTCTGAACAGCAAGCTGCCTTCATGTATCAGACATTACTTTTGAAACTTCTGAGTCCTACACAGAACTTGCTCTCCTTTTCTAGATTAGGTTTGCAATGTATAATTGATCTATATATATACACACACACACCGTATATACTCGAGTATAAGACGAGTTTTTCAACCCCTTTTTAAGGCTGAAAAAACCCCCCTCGGTTTATACTTGAGTCGGTTATTTGTTAATTTACTATGTTATTGTTATTATTATTATATTTACTCTAATCATTATTATTACATTTATTATTTTACTCTATTATTATTACATTTATTATTTTACTCTAGTATTATTATTGTTATTATTACATGTATTATTTTACTTTATTATTGTTGTTATTATTACAGTTTTTATTTTACTCTAGTATTACCGTTATTACATTTCCACTATTTTACATTATTATTATTATTATTATTATTATTAGAAACACAAAAAGATTATTACACAGCAAACAAGGTCACTTTGCTGGCTGTTGTATTGAATCGCACGTCGAACACTAGGACTGTGTAATGTATCTGTGAATTATTATTTTTATTATTATATTTAATATTTTATTTTATTTATTATTCTTGGAAGGATACGTAAGTACATTTACATTGAAAAAGGTTAAAATAATGGTTTATTCAGAGTTGAATAGTCTTACATTACAGTTTTATGTAAATATTCAAAAACATTTAACCTAGGGATGCCTCAATTAATGTAATTTTATTGGTATCTATTTTTATTTTGGAATTTACCAGCAGCTGCAGCATTTTCCACCCTCAGCTTTTATTTATTTATTTATTTACGACATTTATATGCCGCCCTTCTCACCCCAAAGGGGACTCAGAGCGGCTTACAAGTAAAATGTAAATACAATATATTATATTATTGCCATAGCACAATACTAATATTATATATTACATTGTACTATAACATTATACTGTAATATTATTAGTAATATTACATGTAATATAAAATATATAATTATAATATATTATTATTAGTATTATATTGTATTACATCATAATATTATCAATATTACATGTATATACAATATATGCTATTCTATTCTATTCTACTCCAATCAATATGTTTCCCCAGTTTTTGGATGCCTTGGCTTATATTCAAGTCGGCTTATACTGGACTATATATATATATATATATATATATATATATATATATATATATATATGGAGAGAGAGGGAGGGAGAGAGAGAGAGAGACCATGTTTGGATAACCAAATTTCGAGTATTTAAAAGATCTACCATTCTCTGAAACACAGTCTCAGCCGTGCGAATGATTTAGTTTTCTATGACTTATCTCTTTCTCTCCATTGTTATCTCATTACATAACCGCTTTCAGGGCATAAATGAAAGAGAACTCGTGACATAAAAAAGAAAGAGATAGAGGAAGGCCTTTATCAAAGAGATAAACACAGTCAGTTGCATGTAAAGATACTTCAAGAATTCAGGACAGAGGTGAACTACATACCGGCCAGGCAACTTAGAGATCCTCTTCTCTTGTATTTGAACAGTCATACCCACCTGATACAATGGGGAACACAGGAAAGAAATAGAAAAGGGGGGAAATTCTATTTTTATATGTTTTTTCTTACGTTGGTGATATTTTAGATAGGGGGTATTAGGATGGATGGGTTTAGTATGACTATTAAGGGGTTATTACACAACTGAATTCCTCGGCCACCTTTCTAAAATTCAGCAGCCTCACTGCTCAAAAGGCTCCTGAGTAATAAAGCGACAATACAAACAATTGTTTGCCAAGAGAAATATGTACAGCATTACAATATGTAATTTAGCAATACAAATATAACCACCTTCTGAAAACACAGTAGTAACTGCTGCTATAGCATGATGGTAAATAAAAGCAAAATAAAATGGGTTTCCAAAACAAAACAGAGTCAAAACAGAAGTGGATTTTTATACCGAGTCAGGAATGCATTTTAAACACAGGTTTTACTCCTAAATAAGAATATAACTGAGAACATTTTGAATATTACTTTTTCAAACCACATTATGGAGTTATGGCACCATGCCCGGATTACTCATAAGGCCAATGAGGCCTTGGCCTAGGGGCACAAGCCCGGGGGGGGGGGGGCAGATCACGGACCAAAAAAACCCAAAACAGATCTGCACCCCTCTTTCCCCCTTTCTCGTGCCCCTCCTCGCTCCTTCTCCCTGCAAAGTCTCTGCTCCGTCCGCCTCTCTCTCGCGCGCGCTCTCTCTCTCTCCCGCTTTCTCTCTCTCTCTCTCATGTGCTATCTCTCTCTCTCTCTCTCTCTTGCGCACTTTTGGAGCGAGTTTGCACCCGCTGCGCTCTCCCCTAGCCTCCCGACTCCCGAGGACACCTTCAGAGCACAGCAGGGCTTTCCAGCCGGTGGGAATGGGGACCTTGGAGGTGGCAAGAGGTTGGCTTAAAGGGGGCGTAATTTCAAAGTGTGGCCTAGGGCGCAAAAAAGTGTTAATCCGGGCCTGTATGGCACCAGGTGGATAGGGAAGCTAGCTGCTTAAAGAGCATGCGCTTCAATAAGGATGAAGATTGCAGGGGAATGTTCCCCCATAGGAGCTCCACATTGGGCCAAATCCAGCCTGGAGGAAACAAACAAAACTTTGAAAGTGATGGTTGACAGCTTTGGTTTATAACTTGCAATGGAATCTCATTTCCTGAAAACCTGATGGGGAGAAACTTTTCCTACAAAAACAAAACCAGAAAACCCCCCAACTAAACTAAGAACACTTACGACAGAAACACAATTTCCCATCAGTCCATTGATATCACCATGCATGTTTGCAGATGGCCATAACATTATCCAAGGCTTGGATCCCATGCATGAGAGTTATCCCACCACAACATAGTAACTTAGACATGGTTTCTCGTAACACAGTAGTGACTTGCTTATGCAACCTCCGCTCATCCAACGTTCTATATTATCCAACACAGTCTTCCTCCCGCCCAGATCCACAGCTGTTTCAATACATTCTGATATTTTGGTGCTAAATTTGTAATTACAGTAATTTCTATATAACGTTACAGTGTATTGAACTGCTTTTTCTGTTGATTTGTTGTAAACCATGATGGTTTGGTGCTTATTGTGTTGTCGAAGGCTTTCAAGGCTGAAATCACTGGGTTGCTGTAAGTTTTTCAGGCTGCATGGCCATGTTCCAGAAGCATTCTCTCCTGATGTTTCACCTGCATCTATGGCAGGCATCTTCAGAGGTTGTGAGGTCTCACAACGTCTGAAGATGTCTGTCGTAGATGCAGGTGAAACGTCAGGAGAGAATGCTTCTGGAACATGGCCATATAGCCCGAAAAACATACAGCAACCCAGTTTTGATGCTTAATTTGTATAATCATAACATAATTTGATGTTTAATAGACTTTTCCTTAATCCCTCCTTATTATGCAAATTTTTTTGCTTATCCAATGTTTTGCCAGCCCATGTATGTTGGATAAGCGAGACTCTACTGTATCAGTTTTACTTTCCTGTTGACTCACAAGGCCTTACATGGTCTGGGGCCGGTGTACTTGAGGGACCGCCTATTCCCATATGTTCCCCAGAGATCCCTTCAATCTGAGGATCAAAACCTCTTGCAGATTCCTTCCCTACAAACCATTTACCTGTCGTCAACCAGACAGAGTGCTTTTTCTGCCGTAGCACCAAGCCTATGGAATGTGTTACCACCAGAAGTTTGAAAAATTAGCAAGCTGTTGGCTTTTAGGAAAGCTTGCAAAACTGCGCTTTTCCGACAGGCTTTTAGCCTTTAACCATCTGGTTATAGATTAACATGGTCTTAACTGTTTTATGCTTCATTGTTTTATTGTGTTGCTGTTGTACTTCGATATGCTGTAAACCGTCCTGAACCAATTTGGAAGGACGGTATACAAATTGAAATCAATAAATCAATCAATAAATCAATAAATCTTTCCTCCAGACTCCCTTCGCCACCAACTATGAACAAGTGATGGAAGTAGGGATTGAAGGAGGAAAGTTTCATGAAAACACTTTGGTTTGTTCTGGTTTTTGCCTGTCCTTGTGTCCTCCAACCATTGCATGAACCAGGGTATCAAAAATGTGACTTATTCTCAGTAACCACAATCTCTGTAATGTTCAAACCTGGGTAAATGTGTTGTTTGTTTAATCCGAACCATGAATACTTTCAATCTTTTTCTTCGGCTAATTTTTAGACCTGGAACTCATGGTTTTCTATTATCTATGAACCTAACCCAGGCACGGGCAAACTTTGGCCCTACAAAGAGGGACTCAGACTGGCTCACAGCAAGGATTCAATGCAATAATACAATCTGAAAACATCATAGAACAACAAAAGATGAAAATACATATATAATAAAATTACAAAAAGCCAAATCACCAAAATAAAATCATGTGGAGGGCCAAAGTTTACCAAGCCAGGCATGGCATGGGCAAACTTCAGCCCTCCAGGTGTTCTGGACTTCAACTCCCACAATTCCTAAGACCCTCGGGCCCTTCCCTTTCCCCCCTCAGCCACTTAAGGAAGGGGCCTGAGGCTATTAGGAATTGTGGGAGTTGACGGCCAAAACACCTGAAGGGTCGAAGTTTGCCCATGCCTGGCTTAACCCAACTGATGTACTCAGGAAACGTTGGATCAAGGGAATCATTCTGATACTTTATAGTTATGCTGCACAACCACAATTTGCCAAAAATGCATCTTGAGTGAAGTGTTCATTTTGAAGTATTGCTTAAGTAATTTCATTAAGTCTTGTGTATAATTAAGAAATCAGTCAACATTTCAAAAGCAGGGCAAGTATTCCAATTCTCCGACTCAGGGGAAGGCAAAGGCCAACAAATCTTGCCAAGATTTGCCTTATGGTAGCTGTAAGTCAGAACTTACTTGTAAGGAACTCAATAATAACTCATTTGCCATTTGAGTTGTGAGATTAGGGCTGAATGTAAGTTTTGAAAAAATCTTCACGATGGTGCCATCACCTAAGTCAGAGATATAGTGTGGCCCAAGAAATCTCACCTCGGCTTTTACTATCCGATCCACAATGGTCTCCAGTGTTTCCAGCTTACTGCATTTCACAACACCTTCAAAATACTGAGAGCGGTGTTGGAGGGCTTGCGTCACCGTGATATCTAAGTTATTATACGTTTTTTCAGCAGCAAGATTCTGGAGGGGAAAAAAGCAGTATGAATTTACATTTACATAATTTACAAATTTACATAAATACAAATTTACATTTTACAAATAACTAAGCAATGGCATTCGTCACCTTAGACCAGAGCTGTGAACCATTTCACAAACAGAATAATGTTTAATAGAGGCACTGTAATGAGTACAATGGGTGCAATCCAGATCAGAACTTTGTTGATGCTAGAAGTTAGAAATGGAGGAATTAAATAAAAATGACCACTAAAATAAAATAATTTAATTAACACCGTACACGTTTTCACAACAAACTACAGGATTTTCAGAGAATGACATGATTTTATTAGCAATCCCTACAAGCACCTTCTATTACTGGGTCCTTGGAAAGTGCTCTTTCGACTTGTAAAATTTGGGTTGTTGTAGGTTTTTCGGGCTGTATGGCCAAGTTCCAGAAGCATTCTCTCCTGACGTTTCACCCACATCTGTGGCAAGCATGCTAAGAGGTTGTGAGATTGGTTGAAAACTAGGAAAATTGGGTTTATATATCTGTGGAAGGTCCAGGGTGGGAGAAAGAACTCTTGTCTGTTGGAGCTAGGTGTGAATGTTTCAATTGACCACCTTGATTAGCTTTTCATGGCCTGACGGTTTTTAGCTATGGCTTGTTACTGCCTGGAGGAATCCTTTGTTGAGATGTGATTCGGTGTTCCTGGTATTTCTTGTCTGGAGTTCCCCTATGTTTGAGTTTTGTTTTTTATTTACTGCTAAATTTTTAGATATTTTAAAACCATTCGTTTTCATGGTTTCTTCCTTTCTGTTGAAATTGTCCACATGCTTGTGGATTTCAATGGCTTCTCTGTGTAGTCTGATCTGGTGATTGTTAGAGTGGTTCAGTATTTCTGTGTTCTCAAATAATATTCTGTGTCCAGGTTGGTTCATCAGGTGCTCTGCTATGGCTGACTTCTCTGGTTGAAGTAGCCTTCAGTGCCTTTCATGTCCCTTGAGTTGTGTTTGGTCATTGCTGCATTTGGTGGTCGCTGTGTAGACTTGTCCACAGCTGCATGGCATACGGTAGAAACTTGCAGAGGTGAGATAATCCCTCTCACCCCTGAATTCCAGACAAGAAACAATCCGGGCCAGCTAATCACCTCTCAACAAAGGATTCTCCCAGGCAGTAACAAGCCACCCCTAAAAACTTTGGTTGAAGTAGCCTGCAGTGCCTTTGGTGTTCTTTTTTAAATGTGCCTTCTCAAACCATGCTCCTTCTCCCCTTCAAGTATACTACAAAAGCCACTAAACTATCAGTAAGTGAGGATAGTAAAAGGTTTCATCCCTGACTGCACAAGTCTCCAGCCCTCAATGAGTAGTTGGCCTAGCTAGAATTAGAGTGAGGGCTTCCTTCCTATCTCAGGATAGGAAGGAAGCCTATCTCAGAAGGGGCTTTGTCTTACTCTTCCTGCTTGCCACTATCTCCTCCCCCTTTGAGTATCTCAGCTTGGCTCTGCTGAGATACTCAACTGTTTTTACCTCTGTTTTTACTGTGTTTTAATATGTTTACTATGTTTTATCATGCTTTTTATTATGTGATTTTGCTCCTGTGAGTTGCCCCGAGCCGCTTGGGAGTGGCGATGTAGAAATGCGAATAATAAATACTTAGCAAATGTGATATCTCTGAAGGATGAGGTACCTTTCTCTTTAAAGGTATTTTGATAGCCCTGGCTCTTATTGCCCTTGTGAGGCCGTGTGGTCATTCTTCATTTTGGCCTTCTTCCTTTGTCTTCTTTGAGTAAGGACGCATCTCGCCTTTCTCCGGGCAAGATGTAGCTGCATGTATACTATTTTCTTATTTTATCCCTTTTCTTTTCTTAGAAGATAGCTTAGTAAGCTAGGTAGCTCCAAGAACCTTTTCTATCCAGAATTGACTTCTTTTGACTTTAATAAACATAGTGTTTTTAGACCCTATGAAGTTGTGGCTCCTGCAATCCTGTTCCATCCTGTGGAATGGAGACTAATCCTTGCTCAGTTCAAGTAAGCTTTTGCTGGTTATGAACTGTGCTTCTGGAACTCTGCTATGTTTTTGTGTAATCGCTCCAAGTGAGGGTTATTATTTTTGAGCCTAACAGCTACTGATTCCCATCACAATTTTGTCCGACTCTTCATGACTTCATGGACCAATCCATGCCAGAGCTCCCTGTCACTCTTCCCACCCCCAGCTCCTCAAGGTCAAGCCACTCACTTCAAGGACAACATTCATCCATCTTGTCAGCCCCTCTTCCTTTTTCCTTCCATTTTCCACAGCATCATTGTCTTCTCCAAGCTTTCCTGTCTTCTCTTTTGCCTCTAATATCCTTCTCTCCAGTGTGCAGCCGGGCCTTATTTCCTAGAGTATGGACAGGTTTGATCTTCGCAGGGTTCAAGGCATTCTCAGAATTTTCCTCCAACACCACAGTTCAAACATGTCTATCTTCCTTCGCTCAGCCTTCCTTATGGTCCAGTTCTCGCATCCATAGGTTACTACAGGGCAATACCATTGCTAAGAGTCCAATTTGTTGTTGTTGTTTATTCATTCAGTCGCTTCTGACTCTTTGTGACCTCATGGGCCAGCCTATGCCAGGGCTCCCTGTTGGCCGTCACCTCCCCCAACTCCTTCAGGGGCCGCGACCTCAGATCAGACGTGGCGACCCGCTGAATTTAAGCATATTAGTCAGCGGAGGAAAAAAAAACAGCCACATGGAAAGTACCCACAAAACAAATATTCAAGCCCCTTGGGGCGGCACACCCCCGGTTCCCGAACGGGAATAACAAATGAACTGTTTATGGCTGGCCGACATAGCATATTTAAACATTCTCAATTAAAACTATGACCTCCGCAATAGGTCTTTCTAATAAGGTAACTTTGCCATGGCTCGTGGTCCTAATTTGCACTTTTCTGACCTTCCCGTCTGGGCAAGGGTAGATTGCCTCAATGAGACCCATGGGCCACTGTGACCTGGGTGCGGCCTTATCTTTCAGTAGGACTACATCTCCTGTGCGTAGGTTAGGCTGGGAGTTCTGCCAGATCTTGCGTTGTTGTAGCTGACTCAAGTAGAGCGATTTCCACTTTTTCCAAAAGGCGTTGGCAAGCACTTGCACCTGCTTCCATTGTTGCCAGCGCTCCATCTGAACGGGTAAGGGAGACATCTTTCCATCCTGGAGTCTTCTGTGTTAGAATGGAAGCTGGCGTCAACACTTGGAGATCCTCAGGATCGGAGCTGAGAGGAGTTAAAGGCCTGTTGCTGATTATGGCCAAGTACCTCACCATATCAATCAATAACAAATAACAATGTGCATAACCAACAAACGTTGCAGAAATGCAAACACTTTAAACTATCTCTAAACTATATTTATGGGAAGGATCTGTCCACCAGGTGGCCTCTTCCCTAGCTGGAAAGCCTAGCCATCCCATTTTCCCAGATTTGTGCTTTCCCTTTTAACCCTGGGAAGACGGAAAAGTAAAAACGGCCCTTGCGTTCAGCGCATTTGGCAGCCGGTTTTCCTCAGGTTTTCCTGCTGAAGAGTTTTGGCGCCAAAGAAAGCCAGGTTTCTTACCGCTGAAGAGTTTTGGAGCCAAAAGTTAGTCAGGTTTTC
>JARBWK010000008.1:14395583-14416006 GCA_030556195.1 Anolis apletophallus
GTTACCAAATGCTTCTGTTTAAACATTTAACTGGCTTTATTTTGTTGCTTTTATCATAGGGAGTGCCCTGGGAGAATTCCTTTCCAACAAAAGAGGGGGAGAGAGAATAGAACAAATATTATGATGCCATGAGCTGGTGAATTATTACCTTTTGAAATTCCAACCAAAACAGGTAGCTTACAAGGCCAGGTGCTAATATATAGTAATTATGTAAACATACACACACACACACACACACACACACACACACACACACATTCAGTATAGAGTTAAGGCATGGCTTTATAGTGCTTTAAATATGAAATAAATAAACACAGCATGAGTATACTTCTGTCTGGAACTGCCAAGGTGACAGCTTTACTCTCTCCTGGAACACCGCCTAATAACCATGTTAACCTTTTTCATCATAACATCAGCAACGTGGCTCCTTTAAGACTTAACAGCCTCATTTATTTTAGTATGAGCTTTCAATAGATTACAACCCACTTTATCAGAGGTGAGGATATGGATTGCCATCCAAAAGAGCTCATGCTAAAATAAAATGGTCTTACAGGTGATGCAAAACTATTTTCCATCTTCACTGTTTTAATAAAGTATTCTAGTAAACTCTCCGTTAACCAGAACGCAAGGAACTGGAATGTTCCAGCAACCAGCAAGAAATAAAATCAAAATCAAAGCTATAACACATGCTGCATTCACAAAGGTGTTTTTATAATACAATAAAACTATGTTACATTAGGCTTCTCTTTATTTTTCTTTGTTTGCTTCTAATTGCTCTAGTTCAATACACGCACACCTATCAATCATCTCTCTCTCCCCCCCCCCCCCCTCTCTCCCTCCCTCCCCCTCCCCCTCTCTCTCTCTCCCTCACTTGTCCATACAGAGTTTATGGTATGGTATAGTATGGGTGATAGTATTAGTTAGGTGTATACTTAATACTTGGGTGTCTATTTAATTACCGTATTTTTCGCACCATAAGGCGCACCTGCTGATAAGACGCACCTTGATTTTTGAGGTGGAAAATTGGGGGGGGAAATTGGGGGCTGGTTACACTAACATGGAGGGGGGGGAGGCCCTGGAGCAGAGGGGGGGCCCGCGATGTACTTACGCTATATTCGCGCCCCTTCCGGCGGCTCCCGGCGGCTCCTCGCATGCCCCTACTCGCCCGCCGTGTCGCTGCAGCCAGCCGGCGGCGGAGGAACGGGGCGGAAGAGGGGACTCGTGGGGCGGGCTCGCGCTCACGGACCCGGAGGAGGGAGGCCACGAGGGGCGGCCCCATGGCGGCGCAGCGGCAGCCGTAGCAGCAGCCGCAGCAGCAGCAGCAGAGGAAGGGCCCGAAGCCAGAGGCGCATCTTCGTGACGTCAGGAAGATGCGCCTCTGCCGAAAGGAGAGCGACGCGGCTGTAAGGAGGCCCGAAAGAGAGGCCGCAGGGAGGAGGGAAGGAGGAAGAGTTCCCTCCCTCCGGCCTCTTTCCGGGCGTTCTTACAGCACGCGGCCGCCTCCCTTCCTCCTCGTCAGAGGCGCGACGAGTGACGTCAGGAAGAAGCGCCTCTGCCGGGGAGGAGGGCCTCGCCAGCCGCGCGCTGTAAGAACGCTGTAGCGGCGGCCGCCTCCCCTTCCTGCTCGTCAGAGGCGCGGCGTGGCGTCAGGAAGAAGCGCCTCTGACGAGGAGGAGGGCCTCGCCGGCCGCGCTTACAGCATTCTTGTATGCGGCTGGCGAGGCCCTCCTCCTCGGCAGAGGCGCTTCTTCCTGGCGTCACCGTCGCGCCTCTGATGAGGAGGAAGGGAGGCCGCGAAGAGGCTGGAAGAAAGCCCGGAAAAGAGGCCGGAGGGAGGGAGGAACTCTTCCTCCTTCCCTCCCTCCCTGTGGCCTCTCTTTCGGGCCTCCTTGGCAGCGGCGGCGCCTCCCCTTCCTCCTCGGCAGGCGCATCTTCCTGACGTCACGAAGATGCGCCTCTGGCTTCGGGCCCTTGATCTGCTGCTGCTGCTGCTGCGGCTGCTGCTACGGCTGCCGCTGTGTCGCCATGGGGGCCGCCCTCGTGGCCTCCCTCCTCCTCCTCGGGTCTGTGAGCGGCGAGCCCGCCCCACGAGTCCCCTCTTCCACCCCCGTTCCTCCGCGCCGCCGGCTGGCTGCAGCGACACGGCGGCGAGAGTATGGGCATGCGAGGAGCTGCCGGGAGCCGCCGGAAGGGCGCAAATATAGCGTAAGTACATCGCGGCCCCCACCTCTGCTCCAGCGCCTCCCTCCCCTCCATGTTAGTGTATTCGCTCCATAAGATGCAGCTTATTTTTCTTCCTACTTTGGGAGGAAAAAAACTGCGTCTTATGGTCCGAAAAATACGGTAATTGCTAGGAATATATTTGTTTAATTAGTTAGGTGTATATTTAATAGTAACTCTCAAGCAACCAGGAACTACATTTTTTGTCATCTATCGACCATGGGTACCAGTTCACTGGCACAGCACCCCATCTAAACTGCCATGTAAAAACCAGATTATCTGATTTGAACTGGATTATATGGCACTGTAGACTCACATAATCCAGTTCAAATAAAATAACCTGGATTATCTGATATGATAATCTGGATTGCCTGATTTGAGCATCTGGATTATATGGCAGTGTAGATCCAGCCTGAGAGTCTACACCATCTTGAGAACTTGTAGAACAGACATATTTAGATAAATAAGTACATAAATAAGAAGCTGTAAGGTTTTTCCCACCATAGAACACAATACCTTGGCAATCAAAGTCCCAAAGACCAAGGAAGTTTTGCCAGATCGGTGTCTCAAACAATTAACACGGAAGTTTTAAGACTTGGCAACGGGGCCAACTTTAACAAGGATTTCCGCCAGCCAAGGAGTTACCTGAAGATCTGCTGATAGCACTGAAATATTTGGTTTGGGCAGGTTCTGAACAAGTCAGCCTTTTGAAACGGAATGGCCACTGCTCTTTTCACTACTGCTATTGTGGAAGCAAAAAAAGTAATCCTTCTCTTGGATTACACTCCAGCAAAGGCCAACTTGCAAAACCAACAAGACTGAATAAAATGTTTCTGGCAGCTGCACCGAACCACAGCTCTTTGTGATCTTAGCAAGTTGTTTTGTCAGGAAAATGGGATTGAGTAGGATGGGATAGCTCTGGGCTGGAAGGAAGAGGAGTAAATCTTTAGATATTCTTGAATGGTTGGAAGAAATCCAGTATAGATCTATCGATCTGCACTCCAACCTCTCACTTTCAATCATGTCATTGCCTTAATGTATCTTCTGCATTGAAACATCATGCAGCTTAAGATCGTTATGAGTGGCCCTGCTCTCGATCCTGCCACTCTCGCAAACGCGGTTGGTGGGGATGAGAAACAGAGCCTTCTTAGCAGTGGCCCTCCATCTGTGGAACTCCCTCCTTAAGGACATCAGGCTGGCCACCTCCCCCCTGTCCTTCAGGAGACAACTGAAGACCTGGCTGTGGAATGTATAGTCATTCTCCAAAGGCACAACCAAAGAGCCAAGTTTTCAGATCTTTCTTAAAGGATGCTAGGGTGGGGGCTTGTCTAATCCCACCAGGTAGCGAGTTCCAAAGCTGGGGGGTGGGGGCACAGCGGAGAAGGCTTTCACCCTCGTTCCAATAAGTTGTGCTTGTGATAGAGGAAGGGGCCAAAGAAGGGCCTCCCCAGAGGATCGGAGGGATTGTGCAGGTTGGTGGTAGGAGATGCAGTCACGAAGTTACGCAGGTCCCAAACCGTTCAGGGATTGATAGGTGATAATCTGCACCTTGAATTGGGACCAGAAGATGAATGGCAGCCAATGGAGCTCCTTAAACAGGGGAAGTAGTTTCTTAATGCTGCCTTAGCCCACAGGCCATTTGCATACAAACAAATACAACATAAAAGTACAGATGTAAAACTGCATAAAACAATGGACACATAGCTTTGTGAAAGAGGAAACCATTTGTCCTTCAGATGAAAAAAAAAACCTGGAAAGGACCTCTTTAATAGGAAACCATAGTGTTCCCAATTTTTTTAAAAATTTATTTATTATATCACTGCACATACTCCAAATCTCTGAGCACAAAGTGGGGGCTGAACCTTAGTAATGAAAAGAACCATAAAAGCTATTATTTCTCCTTGCTTGTGTTCTGGGTTTTCCTATGTAATATGTTGTAATGGAGGCCCACCTAGTGAGCGCATGAAGAATTACATCTAAACGAATATTATTTATTTATTTATTTTATTTCCATCATTTCTACCCCACTTCTTCTCAACCCCCGAGGGGGGGACTCAGAGCGGCCTAACAACAGCAATGATTCGATGCCACAAAGTATACATATAATAAAAGCAAACAGTTAAGAATAAAATATATTAAAATACAGCTAGAATTAAAATACATTAAAAATACAATTAACATTAAAATGCATCGTGTACATTCACAACAGTTAAAACAGTATTCCATCCATAAGCATTAGGTCTTGACCACCAGATTGCCATCTCAATCCAATCAAAGTGCCGTATCGTCCTAAAGTGCAAACGCTTGGTCCCATAACCAGGATTTCACTTTTTTTCTGAATGCCAGGAGGGATGAAGCTGATCGAATATCAATAGCGAGTGCGTTCAACAGATGGGGAGCCACCACCGAGAAGGCCGTATCCCTCATCCCCACCAACCGCATTTGAGATGTAGGCGGGAGCGAGAGCAGGGCCTCCCCGGATGATCTTAAGGTACAGGATAGGACGCAGCGGTTGATGCGTTCGGACAAGTAAGCTGGGTCAGAACCATATAGAGCTTTAAAGGTCAAAACCAGCACTTTGAATTGAGCTCAGAATTGGATAGGCAGCCAGTGGAGCTGACACAATAGGGGGGTGGTATGCTCCCTGTATAACACAGGCTGCATCTACAAGCTGCCATATAATGCAGTTTGAACTGAATTTGCTTATTTATCCATTTAGAGTATTTATTTATGGTGAGGCGCCAGCACTCTTTGGTAGAGAAAGCTACAGACCTTGTTAAACTACAACTGCCTGGATTCCATAGCATTGAGCCATGGTGGTTAAAGTGGGGTCAAATTGCATCAATTCCAATGTGTAGATGCACCCTTATTATTTTCTTTTATAAGTCTTTGAAAATGCATCTACACTGTGGAATTAATGCAGTTCGACACCACTTAAACTGGGAACTGTAGTTTGGCAGAGGAGGCCTTGTAAAACTGCAACTCCTATGATTGGCCTGTGGCGGTCAAAGTAGTGTCAAATGGCAATAATTCTACAGTGTAGACCAGTGTTTCTCAACCTTCCTAATTCCGTAATCCCTTAATACAGTTCCTCATGCTGTGGTGACCCCCAACCATAAAATTATTTTCGGTGCTATTTCATAGCTACTGTTATTGATCGTAATGTAAATATCTGATATTCAGGATGTATTTTCATTCACTGGACCAAATTTGGCACAAATACCCAGTACGCTCAAATTTGAATACTGGTGGAGGGGGGGGGGGTGTTGATATTGTCATTCGGGAGTTGTAGTTGCCGAGATTTATAGTTCAACAATCAAAGAGCATTCTGAACTCCACCAACAATGGAATTGAACCAAACTTGGCCAACATAAAATACTGGAAGTGTTTTGTGGGCATTGACCTTGAGTTTTGGAATTGTAGTTCACCTTCATCCAGAGAGCAGTGTGGACTCAAACAATGATGGATCTGGACCAAAGTTGGCATGCTCAAATGTGAACACTGGTGTAGTTTTGGGAAAATAGACCTTGACATTTGGGAGCTGTAGTTTCTGGGATGTATAGTTCACCTACAATCAAAGAACCCCACTGACAGAATTGGGTCAAACTTCCAACACAGACCTCCTGTGGTCAACAGAAAAGACTGTGTTTTCTGATGGTCTTTGGCAACCCCTCTGACACCCCTCTCGCAACTTCTTCCAGGGGTCCTGACCCCCAGGTTGAGAAACCCTGGTGTAGACGCACCCTTATTTCGGACTAGATGTTACCTTTACTTTTATTGTTTGACTCAGTTTTAACGTGCAATGTCTGTTTCACTTCTGATTACTAAAAACATGTTTTCATTGTTTTATTGTCCCTCCAGAAGTAGGATGAGCAAAAGACAAACCACAAAAATCTCTGAAGGTCTTCCCTCCATATGCATTTATTCAGCCATATTATGCAGATCCACTAAAGGGCACAATTTTATTGTCATAGATTAGAATATTCTGTTTTAAACTGAACGCTTTTGGTTCATGTTATTCTGTAATCGTCCTTGGTTCTGCTTCAAGGTGTGAAATATCCACCCCTGAGAAAGCTTGCGAAAAAATAGCTTCTAATGTTGCTATTTTCTTTTATGTGAGAGAAATCTACAAAAATATGAAATGCATCTTCTAGCAGATTTATTTACTTCTTTATTTTTTGTGTCAGAAGCAAATTCAGGGTACAGTTGTAATGTATTTAAAACACAAACAAAGGATACTAAGTTTCCTTTGACTAGTAGCTGGCCACTTCGAGTGCCTCTGATAACTCTGTGAGAAGGTCCTCTGTTGTGCATGTGGCAGGGCTCAGGTTGCATTGTAGTAGGTAGTCTGCGGTCAGGGGCGGATTTACCATTAAGCAAAGTAAGCACCCGCTTAGGGCGCCATGTAGTCAGGGGCGCATCTGGCCGCCAGGTTCCACGCATGTGCCATTGCTGCAAAGGGACTCCAGCTGGACTGAGACGCCAACCGCCAAAAACTCCGGCTCCGTCCGGCTGCAAAAGTTCCTCCTTTTCGGCCTCACTTTAGGGGCAATTGGTATCTCGGTCCATCTGAGTCCTCCGCAGCAATGGCGCACGCCAAGAGAACTACCTGGCCCAGCGCATGTGTGCCTGGCGTGCATGCGCACGCTCCATGAGGCCGGAGAGCGAGGGGGCGCCAAAATAATGTTCGCTTACCATTTTAAATTACCTTAGTCCGGCCCTGTCTGCGGTTTGCTCTTCTCCACACTTGCATGTTGTGTGCTCCACTTTGTAACTCCATTTCTTAAGATTGGCTCTGCATCTCCAGAGTGCAGCCTCTTCAGAGCCTTCCAGGTCACCCAGTCTTCTGTGTGCCCAGTTTGGGGGGGGGGAGTCTCCCACTTGGTATCAGCCATGGATTGAGGTTCTGGGTTTTAGCCTGCCACTTTTGGACTCTCGCTAGTACTAGGGATCCTAGTATTGTAAGATATTTGAGGTATTGTAAGATATTTGAGATCCTAGGGATCCTAGTATTGTAAGATATTTGAGGTCCAATGGGTGTATCTGCACTGTAGAATTAATGCCCTTTGTCACCACCTGACATCCACTGGGAAGTAGCAGCCAGTAATAAGAGGACCAAAGCAGTGACATCTCTGGCCCCTGTTTGGATATCAGCCAGCATACCAACGCCTTAAATCAAGAAATAGTTTTCTAAGATCTACAGCAATACTCACAGGAACACCTCAGCAAGTGAGAGTCCAAAAGTGGCAGGCTAAAATCCAGCACCTCAATCAATGGCTGATACCAAATGAGAGACTCCCTCCTGGGCACACAGAAGACTGGGCGACCTGAGATTAACAGGAAGACATTGGTTATACATATGTTTTAATAGTTTTTCTATGGATTTTATAATGTTGTTTTAAATGTTTTAATTGTATGTTGTGGCCCACAACGGAATGCCTTGCCGGAGGAGGTCCGAGCAATAACAGACTTGTCCTCTTTCCAGAGAGCCTGCAAGACCACCCTCTTCCGGCAGGCGTTCAACCTTTAGAGGCGCCGCTTCAACTTGTATACCACCCTTCCCAATAGGCTCAGGGTGGTTCACAACAAGCATAAAACATAATTCCAAAACAGCATTTTAAACACAATAAAAGCAATTTATTGTGTTTAAAAGGTTGACAGCTCACAGCAACGGTGGACAGTTCAAAGCTCAGGTCAGAGTGAGCTCCTGCCCTTTAGCTCAGCTTCTGCCTACCTAGCAGTTTTGAAAACAGTAGTGAGTGGATAAGCAGGTAGGTATTTGAGGCACCCATAAGGAAATGCCAGAAAAATGCCGATAATTCGATCAAGGAGGAAATTTATGAAAAAAGCTCGTTGGCAGGAAAAGTGGAGTGACAGCAACCCCCAGCCAGAACCAAGTACAGCCTCCAAGATGTCGAAGACGGGAAAAGTCTATATACCTCTATCTATGTACAGCTGTCTGTTTTGCCAGTGTACAACAGCATTGAATGTTTGTCGTATATGTGTTCTGTGATCCACTCTGAGTCCCCTTTGGGGTGAGAAGGGTGGAATATAAACAAACAAACAAACAAATAAGCTGCCTTAATTCTGCAGTGTAGATGCACCCAATAACTAATATAAGACTGTACTCTATAACCTTGCCAAACGACAATGTGCCAGATGGAAAGACTGACATGCTCTTATAGCTAAAAATGGCACATGGGGTAAAGGGATTAAGGGTGGAGTAGGAACAGCCAAGTCATTCTTGATTCCTATTAATTAAATACAGTTCATTGAATGTTTTGCACTACTAAACAGCCTGAGCATTAACACTTTGAGCATATTCTGTCATTTGGATCAGATTAGGTATTCAGTTAATACAGGCATGACGACTTTTGATTAAAATGCATTGAGAACATCTCCGTTTAATTCTGTTCCTTAGAGTGCATCGAAGCTGTAGAATCAATTCAGTTTGACGCCATCCATAGTGTTGCAATGGCCCAGTGCTATGGATTCCTGCGAGTTGCAGTTACATAAGGTCTTTATCCTTCTTTGCCAAAGAGTGCAGGTGCTTCACCATGGTGTCAAGCTGAATTAATTCCACAGTGTAGACACACTGTTAGTGCCACTGCATTTACCCCCAAGACTCAGGCCCCTTCTACATTGTCATATAACATCCAGATTCTCTGCTTTGAACTGGATTATATGGCAGTGTAGATTCATATAATCCAGTTCAAATCAGACGATCTGGATTATTTACTTTGATAGTCTGGATCAGGGCTGTCCAACTTCTACTGGCCCAGTGGCCTGAATTCCGGTCACTGATGACCTGGGGGGCCGTAGGGTCTGCCCCCGCCTTCGGCTCCGCCCCCGGCTCCGCCCCTCCCCCGGCTCCAATTTACTTACAATTCCTAGTTGCATTATTAATTATAAAATAAATATAATATTTTACTAACATTAAATGCAGGGGGGCATTCAAAAGGGGCATGCATACAATTAAATATAATATTTTACTAACATTAAATGCAGGGAGCATTCAAAAGGGGCATGCATACAATTAAATATAATATTTTACTAACATTAAATGCAGGGGGCATTCAAAAGGGGCATGCATACAACTAAATATAATATTTTACTAACATTAAATGCAGGGGAGCATTCAAAAGGGGCATGCATACAATTAAATATAATATTTTACTAACATTAAATGCAGGGGAGCATTCAAAAGGGTCATGCATACAATTCAATATAATATTTTACTAACATTAAATGCAGGGGGGCATTCAAAAGGGGCATGCATACAATTAAATATAGTATTTTGCTAACATTAAATGCAGGGGAGCATTCAAAAGGGGCATGCATACAATTAAATATAGTATTTTACTAACATTAAATGCAGGGGGCATTCAAAAGGGGCATGCATACAATTAAATATAGTATTTTGCTAACATTAAATGCAGGGGAGCATTCAAAAGGGGCATGCATACAATTAAATATAATATTTTACTAACATTAAATGCAGGGAGCATTCAAAGGGTCATGCATACAATTCAATATAATATTTTACTAACATTAAATGCAGGGGGCATTCAAAAGGGCATGCATACAATTAAATATAGTATTTTACTAACATTAAATGCAGGGAGCATTCAAAGGGGCATGCATACAATTAAATATAATATTTTACTAACATTAAATGCAGGGAGCATTCAAAGGGCATGCATACAATTAAATATAGTATTTTACTAACATTAAATGCAGGGGAGCATTCAAAGGGGCATGCATACAATTAAATATAATATTTTACTAACATTAAATGCAGGGAGCATTCAAAGGGGCATGCATACAATTAAATATAATATTTTACTAACATTAAATGCAGGGGAGCATTCAAAGGGTCATGCATACAATTAAATATAATATTTTACTAACATTAAATGCAGGGAGCATTCAAAGGGGCATGCATACAATTAAATATAGTATTTTACTAACATTAAATGCAGGGAGCATTCAAAGGGTCATGCATACAATTCAATATAATATTTTACTAACATTAAATGCAGGGGGCATTCAAAGGGGCATGCATACAATTAAATATAGTATTTTACTAACATTAAATGCAGGGGGCATTCAAAAGGGGCATGCATACAATTAAATATAATATTTTACTAACATTAAATGCAGGGGAGCATTCAAAAGGGGCATGCATACAATTCAATATAATATTTTACTAACATTAAATGCAGGGGCATTCAAAGGGCATGCATACAATTAAATATAGTATTTTACTAACATTAAATGCAGGGAGCATTCAAAAGGGGCATGCATACAATTAAATATAATATTTTACTAACATTAAATGCAGGGGAGCATTCAAAAGGGTCATGCATACAATTCAATATAATATTTTACTAACATTAAATGCAGGGGGCATTCAAAAGGGGCATGCATACAATTAAATATAGTATTTTACTAACATTAAATGCAGGGGAGCATTCAAAAGGGGCATGCATACAATTAAATATAATATTTTACTAACATTAAATGCAGGGGGGCATTCAAAAGGGGCATCCATACAATTAAATATAATATTTTGCTAACATTAAATGCAGGGGGGCATTCAAATACACAATTACATAATAATAACATAAAGGTTAGCCTACCTTCCCAAGCGCGCGGGATCCAGGAGCAGCGGACCACGAGCAGAGCGGCGACCGAGCGAGGCAGCAGCCGGGAAGGTACAAATCACGTCTGCGTGGGCCGCAGGGATTAAGTAGCCGAGATTTCGGCAACAGGAGTATCACGAGATTATGGAACCCACACGGGATTTCGCTCTCAACGCAGGCGAGATTTCGCGTTGAGAGCGAAATCCTGTGTGGCTTCCGTAGTCTCCACGAAACTTGCTCCGAAACCCGGAAGTGGGTGATTTAAAAAAATATTTTAATTTAATTTATTATTTTATTTTATTTTATATTAAAAAGCTTAGGGGGGCGTAGGGAAGGGGCTGGGGGGCCGTATACGGCCCCCGGGCCGCCAGTTGGACAGCCCTGGTCTGGATTATATGGCAGTGTAGAGGGGGCTATACTGTGCTTAATATTTAAAATTTCTTCACGCCAAGGATTTGTTTCCTAAACTTATGCTTACTTTATCCAAAATGTCAATTATACCCAGAGGTATTAATTTGCCCACAGAGAAATCAGGAAATTTTCATATGTGGTGCTCTGTGTTTATGATAATACATATTTGGCTTCTTTGAGGGTGAAAAAAATATTCCTTATAGTATAGTCCTTCCATGGGAGTTGCTATGCTATAGCTTAAGACACGTATGCCATGAAACCATGAGGATGGGAACCATGAGGCTTTCCCACTGAACCGGCACAGACATGTTTGTATACATGTGTGTGTGTGTGTATTGTATTTCTTCAATTCAATTCTCTCTAAATGGGGTGTATCTTAGAATTGCAGGAGCATAACAGGGTTGGGAGTTCAATGGCTTTATAAACAAGCACCTTGGTCTCCCTACGGATGTCCTGATCCTCAAACACTCTCTGCTTCATTCAGAAAAATGCTGCACTCGCAGAGTTCAGGCGGTGCTGTATTTGTTGTATTTCAGTGTCAATGTTGACTTTTGTGGAGAGGTAACTGCCAAGGTAGCGGAAATGGTCAACATTTTTTTAATGTTACACCATTAAACTGTATTTTTGGCATCACAGAGGGACTATTATATAAGATACTGTACTGCTGGTGCCTACTGGAAGAGCACTTTGGTTTTCTTGAGGTTCAATGAGAAGCCGAGCTTATCATCTGCTTCTGCAAAGGTGTTTAGAGTGGCTTGTAGGTCTTCTTATGAATGCACATAGATACATTATCATCAGCATATTGGAGTTCTATATAATCTATAACATGTTATTGAGACTTGGTTTTGGCTTTCAGTCTGCTAAGGTTCATTGGTGCTCTGATTAAAATGGAGGCATTCAGTATCACAAACATGCTGAAAAATGCAAGGATTCAAAGCCAGATTTCTAAGGGACCTTCCACACAGTCATATAACCCATATTACTACAACTTATGATATAGTACAATATCTTATATAATACTAATAGTATAATATACTGGTAGTATATTGTATATATCGTGGTATAATAATATAGTACGATATAATAATATAATAACTGTATATTATGTATAACATTTATTTATTTATTTATTTATGGCATTTATATTTACGGCTCCCCATGCAGCCTAACCACCCAAGTTTGATCCTGGTCCATCATCGGTGGAGGTTGGTTTCTCTGGTTGTGAGTGAACTACAACTCCCAGAAACAAAGGGAGCCTGAGTATAGCTATGAAGCCTGGAAGGTGATGATTGACGCTATGAGGAAGGATCCCACTCTGTACCAGTGGGAGGTTGGCCAATCCCCTTACTCTACGAACACAGAGTACTTTCTGGGCTCCATCAGTAACAACTTCCATCAGAGCAGGATGCCCTCAACATCCTACGGATGGAACGGCAACCAATATGGCCATTCTTTGACCTCGTATTACCAGAGCGGCTTCTGGGAGAGCAGGATGCCCTTGACTTCCTACGCATGGGATGTCTACCAGGATCAATATGGCCACACTTGCTACTCCAACTCGAACCCTAGGGCCACTGTTGCGTCAAGCTTTGCCAGGGAAATGGTCACCTTGTCTCCCCAGGTCAGTGTGAGACGGAGGAGCGGCCTCCTGGCGGACTTCGATACCTCCCTGACTGAGTGCGGCAGTGTGTCCTGCACCTATTCAGCCACCAGCTGCATGCCCTCTGCCCCCTCTGTGGACCAATGGTCTTCTTCTCCTTGCCCTGTGGTGACCCCTGCCGAGGGCCCGGATCTATGCGCGTCAGAGACAGTGGTCCAGGCTGTCCTGGAAATTGAGGGGGCCATGAAGAGGAAAGTGGAGGAAGTGGGGCCAGAGCTTGATGGAAACGGCAAAGGAAAAGAGGAGCCACCCTGGCAGTGGTCCCACACCATCCGCTGGAGCCCTGGCATCCCTTGTGCCCCAGCCTGGCGCCCCGCTCGCCCTCCCTGGGCACAAGTGCCTATTTAAGACCAAGAGGCGAATGAAGAGGTATTGGTGCAGTTTGAAGCAATACTGGGCACACAGCTTGACTTGGAAGCCAGAAGAGGCCAACTGGCCGGAAGAGAAGCCAATGGAGGTGGAAATGGGGCAATCACTGCCGCCTGTTGAAGATATGAAAGTGAATTAGCTGAGAGAGAAGCTTCTCCAACTCTCCAACATGCTGCTGGACACATTAAAACCTTGCAGTACAGACCGGTAAGAACAGCTGAGAGAGAAGCTTCTACAACTCTCCACCATGCTGCTGGCCACTTTAAAACCTTACAGCACAGACAGGTAAGAATAGCTGAGAAAGGAGCCTCCAGTGAATGGCCGCATCGAGCTGCCTCCAATGTTGGGCCTTTCCCATTGTAGCCCCCTCTGGCTTCGCTGCTGCAGCATTCAAACCAGACAAGCAGTCTTGGGACCCCCTCACCATTGCCATTGGCTGCTGTGTTCCACCACTGGCTTGTTCAACCACTATTGTCATTGTTGCCCTTGGAGGAGATGCTGTGGCTTACCATCACTCAATGTTTGAACTTTTATTAGCAAGCCACCCCCTTGACTGCATTCCCGGACCAAATGGACTGGTCTGGGCTAAATAGACTGGACCAGCTGGATGCCTTTTTGGGAATCTTTCATCAGGCCCTTGGGCATTCTTTAAGGACAATTGAGCATGGGGTGGATTGGATTAACCTTGGGTTTTGAGGGTGTTGAGCTCTTATTTAAGATCTGTAATCGTGCTTCAATGCAATGTAGGTTTTATATGTTTGAAACGTTGTAATATGTTTTAATCATTTGAAAGACTATTTTAATTGATGTGTTTTTACAGTTTTATAATATTGTGTTCTATTGATACATATTGTATTATCTGAATCTGGAATTGAATTATTGTCATAGTTTGTAAGCTGCCCTGAGTCCCCCTGTAGGATGAGAAGGGCAGAGTATAAGTACAGTAAATGAAATAATAATAGAATACTAATATTGTGCTATGCTCAGGCCTGTAGCTAGGATTTTGATTCAGAGGGGCTGAGTTTGATTCGGTGTGTGGGGGGGGGGGGGGGAGTTTGAGTGAGAGAGGATCTACCCGAGCAAACCTTTTGTATCGTTATCCTAATACCCCCATGCGTATGGGATATATTGAGCATGGTGATCAGATCATTATATGAATAAACATAACAGTTTGAATAATGAACCAGTAAGGCCTTCTTTCATCAGGCCCTTGGGCATTCTTTAAGGACAATTGAGTATGGGGTGGATTGGATTTTTTTGGGAGGGGGAAGCCCCTCAAGCCCCCCCCCCCGGCTACATGCCTGGCTATGCTAATAAAACAATGTATTATTATGTATTATTTTGACAACCCACGCTACCTGCTTCAATGGATGGCAGAAGTGGCCCATTCCAACTTGGAGGAACAGTACCTGGAGCTCTTTCTGATGGAGGTGGACTGTGTGCAGTTTGAGCCTACTCAGCTGGCCCTGGCAGCCCGACACTTGGTGTAACGCTTTCTTCAGGAGGGGAGCACCAAGGAAGGCTCCTGCAAACTCCACACATACAGTGACTCTGAACTGTCTGCTGTATATCCCTATATGGCCAAGGCTGCTTTGCGAGGACCCAACTCTCCCCTCTGTGCCACTTTCCTGAAATGCTCCCGGCCTCAAAAGCTGTGTGTCAGTACCAGCTTTGACATCACGCACTCCGAGTCTCTAAATCACTGCTATCCCATGAAGGAATATTCCTTTATTATGGTGCTGGAGTTGTGTTATTTCACACAGTGGTGGAAATCATTCCTGATGATGCTTCCCTTGTTGCCCATTCAGAAGCAACTCTGCAGGTCTTGTCCTGGATTGGAACCTGGCTAAACTGTAGGAAACAAAGGGTGGTAATAAACGGACATTTCTCTGGGTGGAAAGAGGTAAGAAGTGGCGTACCCCAAGGTTCAGTTTGGGTCCGTTACTTTTTAATTTATTCATTAATGATCTGGATGTAGGAGTGAATTCTGAGGTAGCAAAGTTTGCAGACGACACTAAATTGTTCAGGGTAGTTAAAAATGAAACTGATTGTAAAGAGCTCCAGAAAGATCTCTTGAAATTGAGTGAATGGGCAACAAAGTGGCAAATGCATTTTAACCTAAACAAGTGTAAAGTCATGCACATCGGGGCAAAGAACCCCAAATACACTTATCAACTGATGGGATCAAAGCTTTCTGAGACAAACCAGGAAAGGGATCTTGGGGTTTTGGTGGACAGCTCAATGAAGATGTCAATCCAGTGCGCTGCAGCAGTGAAAAAAGCAAATTCTATGCTTGGCATGATCAGAAAGGGAATCGAAAATAGGTCGGCAAATGTTGTATTGCCTCTCTACAAATCTATGGTGAGGCCACATCTGGAGTACTGTGTACAATTCTGGTCACCGCACCTCAAGAAGGATATAACGGAACTGGAAAAGGTACAAAGAAGGGCAACAAAAATGATCCAAGGGATGGAGCAGCTCCCTTATGAAATCAGGTTGCAACGCCTTGGTCTTTTCAGCCTTGAAAGACGGCGTTTAAGAGGTGACTTGATCGAAGTGTATAAAATCATGCATGGGATAGAAAAGGTGAATGAAGAAAAATATTTTCTCTGTCACACAACACTAGGACTAGGGGCACTCCTAAAGCTCCAAGGTAGGAAAGTTAGGACAAATAAAAGGAAATATTTCTTCACCCAGAGGGTCATTGGGTTATGGAACTCACTTCCAGAGGAGGTTGTGACAGCTGTCAGCCTGGACAGCTTCAAGGCAGGATTAGACAGATTCATGGATACCAAGGGAATCAGTAGTTACTGAAATGGACATCCAAGTGCCACCTCTGTGTTGATGGAGGCAGGCAGGATTTTCCCCGGGTACTGGTTGTGGGGGGTCGGGAGCAGGTGAGGGTTTTGCCCTCCTTTCTGCTAGAGATCGCTGTGTACAACTAGTGGGCCACTGTGTGACACAGAATGCTGGACTAGATGGGCTGAGGCCCGATTCAGCATGGCTCTTCTTATGTTCTTGTGTTCTTATGCAGCGCCTCACATCCTGCTTTACAACAGCTACAGAGCTGTTTGGGCTGAAGAAAACGGAAGTTCTCTACCAGCCCACACCACAGGAAGAACACCATCATCCCCATGTCAGCATAGGCACATCTATGCTTAAGTCCGTTCAGCAGTTCACCTACCTGGGAAGCATCATCTCTTCAGATGCCAAGATTGATAAAGAGATAGATCACCGATTAGCAAAGGCATAGAGTACATTTGGTAGGCTTCACAAAAGAGTCTGGAGTAACAAACACCTGAGACAAAGCACCAAAATCAGTGTGTACAGAGCTGTCATACTGTCTATTCTCCTATATGGGTCTGAAACATGGGTCACCTATCGCCAACACCTACTCCTCGAACGCTTTCATCAGCGCTGTCTTCGCACAATCCTAAATATACACTGGACTGACTATGTGACGAATGTTGCTGTCCTTGAGCAAGCAGGGATCACCAGCATTGAGGCCATGCTATTGAGAACACAGCTGCGCTGGGCAGGGCACGTCTCTAGGATGGAGGACCGCCGCCTCCCAAAGATATTACTCTATGGTGAACTCGCCACGGGTCAGCGCAAGAGAGGCGCCCCCAAAAAGAGATATAAGGACTCCCTGAAACAACATCTCAGGCTCGGCCAGATTGATCAGCAACAATGGTCCACCCTGGCCTCACATCGGGAGGCATGGAGATGCACTACCCACAATGTTGCAGCCTCTTTTGAGAAGACACGCCGAATGGGTCTCGAAGAAAAACGACAACGCAGAAAGAACCGCAACTTGGAAACATTCCCGGACCAAATGGACTGGTCTGGGCTAAATAGACTGGACCAGCTGGATGCCTTTTTGGGAATCTTTCATCAGGCCCTTGGGCATTCCTTAAGGACAATTGAGCATGGCGTCACCCAAGGAGACTTTCTGCTGTGTTTTCTGCAACCGAACCTGCCTATCTCAGATTGGCCTTTTTAGTCATCAATGCCCTTGTAAAAAGCGTGGGATGAGTCCTTCCTCAATCTTCGTTCGTAAAGTAATGCCGAGAGAGACACAATCTATATATATAAAGGAAGAGTCGTCATGGAACGACCGTCCCAAACAGAGAAACCTTACAACGCAGAAACACCAAACTTGCCAACAGAAATAGGCCTCAAGCAAGGTACGTTTGTAGCAAAGAAACTTTCCCCCCCAAAACCTAAAAGGCCCCCAAAACAACAAGTTTAAAAAAACTACATTTCCCAGCATCCTCCGGGGCTGCCAACGACTCTCCCAGCCTCTACATTCTGACAACATGATTGGCTGCCAATAAGGGCGGATTTGCATAACTCCTGTACTGGCCAGCCAACATGAACATTCCGACCCATAATAAACTGTCAGAGGAGGATAAGGCAAAGGGCTGAGGCACAAACACAAACACCCAATTCACTTCCCACAGAAAATTTACACCCCTACAAATCACAGACCACGCCCAAAATTGACAGTAAGGCTTCATTAACTTAATTTCCCTGACTAGGCCTCACTTAATGGAATGCTGTTTACGCTCTGAATTGACAGTAAGGCTTCATTAACTTGATTCTCCCGACTAGGCCTCAGCTCATGGGACATTGTGTATGGCCTGAATTGACAGTAAGGATTCATTAACTTGCTGTTCCTGACTAGGCCTCAGCTCATGGGACATTGTGTATGGCCTGAATTGACAGTAAGGCTTCATTAACTTGATTTTCCTGACTAGGCCTCAGCTCATGGGACTTTGTGTATGGCCTGAATTGACAGTAAGGCTTCATTAACTTGATTTTCCTGACTAGGCCTCAGCTCATGGGACATTGTGTATGGCCTGAATTGACAGTAAGGCTTCATTAACTTGCTGTTCCTGACTAGGCCTCAGCTCATGGGACATTGTGTATGGCCTGAATTGACAGTAAGGCTTCATTAACTTGCTTTTCCCGACTAGGCCTCAGCTCATGGGACATTGTGTATGGCCTGAATTGACAGCAAGGCTTCCTTAACTTGGTTTCCCCGACTAGGCCTCAGCTCATGGGACATTGTGTATGGCCTGAATTGACAGCAAGGCTTCATTAACTTGCTGTTCCTGACTAGGCCTCAGCTCATGGGACATTGTGTATGGCCTGAATTGACAGTAAGGCTTCATTAACTTGCTGTTCCTAACTAGGCCTCAGCTCATGGGACACTGTGTATGGCCTGAATTGACAGTAAGGCTTCCTTAACTTGATTTCCCCGACTAGGCCTCAGCTCATGGGACATTGTGTATGGCCTGAATTGACAGCAAGGCTTCATTAACTTGCTGTTCCTGACTAGGCCTCAGCTCATGGGACATTGTGTATGGCCTGAATTGACAGTAAGGCTTCATTAACTTGCTGTTCCTGACTAGGCCTCAGGTCATGGGACATTGTGTATGGCCTGAATTGACAGTAACCTACCTTGGCACACAGAGCCCCTATGACCCACGCTACATTCTACTGCAGTTTGGAGGAGGGTGGACCATGGATTACGGGACTTGAAGTACCTCCATGGATAATGGGATTTGTAGTACTTCAAAACCCATCATTCCCCACAGACCACTGTGTCCCAGAACCAAGACCAATAAAGACCAAACTTGGCACACAATGCCCCCCATGACCCACACTCCATCCAACTGCAGATTAGAGGAGGACACACCATGGATAATGGGATTTCAAGTACCTCCACTCACTTCCAAAGTACCCCACCCACACACGCATCAAACTCTACATCAACACAGCAGACGGAAAGACAAAAAACATTGTATATCCACAAGCGCTGCAGAACGCCAGGAACACCACACAACAACAACTCCACAGGACTCCAACATCCCACCCACCAGAACAAACCCACAACAACACAGCCATGACCCCAACAACACCATAACTAACAACAACTCCAACCCTTACATACTCAGACTTCCTCGCATCTCCAAAATAGGGCACAGCAACGCGTGCCGGGTACAGCTAGTATGATATATAATAATATCATACTGTAACACCAGCTATTAGGAATTGTGGGAGTTGAAGTCCAAAGCCATTGATGGGCAGGCCCAAGTTGACCCAGACCTGTTCTATAGGGCAGTGTTTCTCAACCAGTGTGCCGGGGCACACTAGTGTGCCGTGAGCAACCATCAGGTGTGCCGTGGGAAATTGGAACCTGGGGGGGGGGGGAGTCTAGTGTGTTGAAGTATAAAAACCCTAAGAAACCTACCTCGATAAAGGCACAAAATTACAAACACCCCCCCCCCCTCCGCACCCGTTGTCTACTTGGTCTCTCCCTCTCCATGCATTGGGAAGGCCCACCTCCCTTTCCCCAAGTAGGGACCTCCTATTGCCTCCTGGGGGTTCTGTGTGGGAAGTCTGGCCTAGTTCTATCATTGGTGGGGTTCAGAATGCTCTTTGATTGTAGGGGAACTATAAATCCCAGCAACTACAACTCCCAAATGTCAAGGTCTATTTCCCCTGAACTCCATCTGCGTTCATATTTGGGCATATTGAGTATTCATGCCAAGTTTGGTCCTGATCCAACATTGTTTGAATCCACAGTACTCTCTGGATATAGGTGAACTACAACTCCAAAACTCAAGGTCAATGCCCACCAAACTCTTATAGCATTTTTCTCTTGGTTCTGGGAGTTCTGTGTGGGAAGTTTGTGTCTTTCTGTCATTCCTGCCAGGATATCTATGTTGTGTTCATCGAAACAGGCCCAGGTTTCACACTGAGTGTATAAATACAGTTAAAAACATATTAACTATATGTATTACTGTGTTAGAGTGTCATTTTGTGTCATTTTGGTTGGTGGTGTGCCCCAGGATTTTGCAAATGTAAAAAATGTGCCGCGGCTCAAAATAGGTTGGGAAACACTGCAAGTATAGGGAAAGTGTTTGACAACTTGGGAGTCGGTGCCTCTAGTGTCATGGTGGGAACGGTTTAAGCCACCCGCGCATGCGCCAAGCGCGCTACGGGAAGCGGACGGGGCTGGAGCGGCCAGGAAAAAGGGTCACGCGCCCCCGGCGTCGCCCAAAGAGGGGCCGCGGGGTCGGCGAGGCGGCTCGCGACTGCGCCCCCCC